>RJWH01000963.1:0-44043 GCA_004363575.1 Solenodon paradoxus
AAAGGTGGATGACGTCAGAATAAGGGATGCGACCCCCACACCTGGATTCACAGGGCCAATCCCCAATCGCGACATGGGAAGCCCGCGGAATTCCTCTGCTTAAAGAGCCGGTTCCCCTTTGTTCTGGGCGCGACTTCCCAGCCCGCGACTTCCTGGCCCTCTGCGGACTTGGGAGTTTCGCCCGGGTGTGCAAACCCCAATAAAGCCCTGACTATTCTGCTTTTTGTCTGATTGAACTTTTTCTCCTCGCGGAGCCCAGAAAAACCTTACAATCTTATCTTATTTCGGTGCTCTATCTCTCCTTTCTTCTCATGCGCCATGTGCTGGAGCCAATTTTCTCTCCAGAAATATAAAGACCCCACAATGAGGACACTGAGGCAAGAGCCCCATTTGAATTGAAGTTACAAACTTAAATTTCAGATTAACAACAGTGTGATACACTTGAAGTATTCCTCCACCCGGGGTTTGTTCAGGTTAAGGGGATTAATCCTGTTTCTGAATGACTCCAGTCTTCCTGCCCTTCAGGAGTCAGGGCCCACACTCCACTCTTCAGAGTGCTTTTTTTCCTTTTTCTTTCTTCGCTACAACTCTTCTTACTCATTAATGCTTTGAATGGTCCTGAAATTCCTTTTTGGAGACTAAACCCAAGATCCTATGCCAGAGGGCAAAGAATGGAAGGGTGAGAGAAGGACATGGGCTGGGACTGGGGGCCATCTAGCCCCTCCTGGCAGGCCAGACTTCTGTGGTACTCGGACAAAATCAAGGCCAGTTTGGGGGGCCCACTGACTCCAAGGTCCACATTTAGCATCCCTCCTGTTCCTCTGCCAGCTTCCAGCGCTTCTGGTACAGGGTCCCATCTATGCCCCATATCACTAAAGGGTTTGATGTGCCTTTGTCCAGTGCTGTGACCAGTCCTTCCCTCAGAGAACCAGCAGGTCCCCAGCGTTGTGCATCTGCCAGATTTAGGATGGGTGCTAGTGGTCCTGATGTTGAGCTGCCTTGCTGATCCGATGCCCCTTTTCCTCTGGGGCACTTGTTCTTGTCAGTGTGGCCAGAATGTTCCACGAAACTTGAGAGACTTAATATCATGTACCTCTGTGATATTGTGACTTATAAGAACTATTTACTTGGTCACCCAAATGACCAAATATTTATTTCTGCTATGTATTTGGTCTTCATAATTCCTGACACAGAATCCCCAAGAGCCTTGGAATTCCCTATATGCAGAGAGCAATCAAGGTGCATTTTGTTATGTTAATGAGGAGACTTTTGAAACTATTTAAAGATGGGGACTGGTTGCCTGGGGAACCAACCTTGTGACTACAGGTTTTGATCTGACAGTCCCAACCTCTGGCCTCTGGGAAAGAGAGGGAATAGAGGTTGAGTTCAGTTGTAAAAGGCTAGTGATTCAATCAGTCATTCCTAAGTAATGAAGGCCTCCATAAGAACCCGAGAGGAGGGACTTTGGAGAGCTTCCTGGGTTGGGGACTGCCTGGAAATTTGGGGAGAATGATGTGCCTGGAGAGGGCATGGAAGCTCCGTCCTCTCTCCCTCTGCATCTTTTCCTTCTGGTTGTTCCTGAGTGATACCCTTTGTTATAACCATATGACTTAGTGAGTGTTAGGGTACCCCAAAGATTTGGGGGATTTAGGGGCTTGGTTTGGGAGCCTGAAAAGGAGTGACCAAGAGAAACACTTTGACTATCCAGAAGAGTTTATTTTGGGACTTCAGAAGTGAGCTGACTCAGAAAAGGAGTAAGCGAGCACTGCGGCGGGGGGGGGGGGGAGGGGGGGGGAAGCTCCTCAACTCTCAGGGCTCAGGGCAGTTGCAGTAGAATTCACTGGATGGCACTGCTGAGAGTCTGTTTAGAAATTCATTAAGATGTTAATACACAGTCAAAACAATGAGGACCTTTATCAGAAGGGACTGAGAAGACTGCCTAGGACCTGCCTCCAGCAGCTGCCAGGAAACAGAGACGAAGTCCCATGGAGATTACCGCTGAGATTCTTCACTCACAGAGCTCAGCACAAAATGGCGTCACCCATGCCTTTTCTGGGACATCTTGTTCTATCAGTGAGTAAATGGTTTTTTTGGTTCTGTGAGCCCTGCTAGCAAATTAATTGAACCTGAATAAGGGGCCTTGGGAACCTCTGATAGGTTACTCAGGGTACCGGTAACGGCGTGGACTTGTGTCTGAAGTGAAGGGTGGTCTTGGAAGACAGAGCCCTTAACTTGTGGAATCTGACCCTGTCTCTGGGTAGATGGTGAGAGAACTGAGCTGAACTGAGCTCAATGGAGCTGGTGTCTGAGAATCGCTTGTTAGTGTGGAGAAGCCTCCACACACTCACACTAGGATTAAGGGACAGGACCCCCCCAAAATAACTTCACGGACCTAAATCAATCCCTGTAATCCCAGGAGGTGTTTGGTTCTAAACAAATGCTCTGCCCTCCAGCACTTTGCTCTGCTTTCACAGTGGTTCTAGAAGAGGAGCCTGTGCTATGACCTCCGGGCAGAGGAAGCCCACCATCTGTACCTAGAATCCACTGAATGAAATGTGCTGGGTCCATTTAGACAGAAAACAGTTCAAAAGTTTAAAACGGCAGCTTCTTAAAATTCTGAATGGTTAGGCATCAACTCCACCTGAATGGGAGATGGAAAATGGGTGTCATGCTGAGTTTGGGTCATTTTGATGACCTCACAGGTTATGCTTATTGAAATAGTCAGAAGAAGAAAGACAATCACCATATGATTTCACTTATGTGTCGTATATAGAGAGATCAAATAAGTAAATGAACCAAATCAAACAAAAATAGATGCTTAGTTTTTAAGAAACAAACCAGTGGTGACCAGGAGATAAGGGGGGAGGAGGACAAATTGGGTAAAAGGGGTCAGCTATACAGTGAAGGATAGAATTGAACTGGTGGTGGTGACCTTGAAGTTCTGTAGACAGGTGCTGATTTACAATGATGCACACCTTAAACTGTATTATGTTATGATGAAATGCTCCTTCAATAAAGTGATTACAACAGAGAAGAGGGGGAAAAAGAACATTAGTAGGTGACTTGGAATGACTGTACCATGTAAGAGTAGGCTGTGGTGAGTGTGTGTGTGTGTTTCTGCACATGCGTGCACACACGTGCACATTGGTGCATCTATCTGTTTAGTACAATAAGTCTGCGAGTCTCCTTAGCATCCGTCTGGCCATGGGAACAGCCTGTCAATGTGTCTCATGTCACAAAGTGTTTCTTCAAAGTGGTGAACACATATAATCCATATTGTGTTTTAAGGAGACAATGGTTCAAAGGATCTGCAGGGCTATTTTTAATGTTGAAGTTTGGAAGGAAAGTGATGTCATGCATGCTGGGAAAAATGTCCGTATATTCCAACAGACCACAGTTGAAGAACTCTGGTTTTCATTTGTTTTTCTCAGAGTTGGGATCATTCATAGAAGGTGGGTTTTAAATACCCCTCATTCCAAAAAAAGCATTGCAGCTTGATTTGTGTCTAAAAGTTTCAAGAAATTTGTGAAACAGAAATGATAGTTCTTGCGAGTCAGGAATCTGAATGGAAGTGCTAAGCTGGTGGCAGGGGAGGAGAGGTCTCCTGATGGAGGATGGTGGCAGATAGAGCATTCCAGAAGAATAGAAGGGCAGCTGTGTTAAAGTAAAGAAACAGCAAAAATAAAGATCATCGTATTAGGATTTCCTTCCTGTGCTGTGTGATTTTGGACAAATTGCTGAACCTCTCTGGTTTTCAGTGATCTCATTTGTAACATAGGCTAGTGCCTACCTCAGAAGATTGTTGTGGGTATTGATAAGATAACGAAAGAGAACAGCTTTTATAGTGCAGGACACATGGCTGGTTAAACAAGCATTAATTTTTGTCTCTCCTTTTGCTCTGTTTTTCCTTCATTAAGTTTTATTTTCCCCATTGTTTACTGTGGAGCACAAGGTCTCCCCATAATACTCTGACCTGCTGCCTTTAACTAAGGAAGAGCACCCAGAAGAAATAGGTTCATAGAGAGTTAGGTACAGAGGAGGAAGAGCATCATTGTGATTAGTTCTGTTCCCTTTGGGAGTGGGTCCACTCCTCTCAGGAAATGGTTTTATTTGCAGGCGAGTGGGGTCCTGACATCGTCCATGCACTCATTGCCCAGGGATGAGGGCCTCTTTTGGGAAGTACTCCCAGAACAGCCCAGGTCTGCTTGGTATTTCGGTGGGTTTCCTGGGCTGGGCTCTGGCAGTCTCTTGTCCTTTTGGTGACAATGACATTCTTTGGCATCTTATTTCACTTTGCCCCCTTGCCTTTGTTTATTTCTAACTGGAGACAGTGGATATCACTCTAGTGGAAACATCTTTTCCTAGGAAACTCCCAGGCAGAAGGAAGGGAAGCAGACACCAAGTGGGAGGGACAGGCCTTGCTTTCAGAGGGATAAAAGGTCAGCTTTTACTGAAATTACCATGGTAATTTCTCAACCGTAGTGTAAAATCTGGAACCTGACCAAATTTCTTCCCCTCTACTGCTCACTGCCCATGTAGCAGCTACAGCCCACTGAATTCTTTCTATGGAAGAAAGAGTCTCAGAGTGGCCACCTGGTGATCATGATGCTGGGGGCCAGTCAGGTCAGAGCTGTCCTCACAAGAAGGGTGCCCTCTTCTCATAAGGTCAAGACTTCTGTCTCTGTTGGTGTTTGCATTCGACCTGCTGGCTTCATCTGTGGGTTAAGCTCAGTCTTGGGTTTTGGTCCAGGGGACGAGAGGACAGTGATGACCAAGCAAGCTAGTTTGGACGGTCAGAGGCCTGGACAAAGGGAGCTCAGAGAGTGGGCATCTCACCTGTGCTGGAGTGGGCAGGCCAGCCTTTCTGGAGGAAGTTATGTCTAAGCTAACACCTATAGGGTGAGCCTCAAATTCTAAAATCAGGGAAGAGAATTCTGAACAGCAGATACAGAATGTGCAAAAGGCTGGAGAGAGAGAGAACAGGATATTGGAGAAGCTACTGGAGCACATGTGGGCAGTGCAGTGTGGGAAGAGAGAGAGGTCATCAGGGACTGGGCTACACAGGTTTTCGTTTACATAGGGCTGTACTTGCTGGATGAAGATACCCTCCCTGTCAGCACCTGCACACAGAATCTCCTGTTCTGGATAGACACGGCCGTCTAGAAGCATGCTCTGTACATTCTTGCTGTTACCACTTCAGTGCACACAGGCTCAACTTTCAACAATGCCAGCACCTGACTGCTTCACCTGGGGCTCTCTGTGTCTTCCACACTGACTTTGTTGATGATTTGTCAGGCTAGAGGTACTGAAAAATGTAATGCCCCACGTGCCACTCTCAAGCAAGACTAGTGGAGTTGGCGGTGAAATACCCCATCTCCTCACCACTGTGGATGAGATATGGAAATGTTGGTCTGACATGGACTTTGGAGATTCCCCTGTGGTATTAAAATGAATTTGTCTAAATTTTGACATTCAAATATGTTTGTAACTCAAAGTTTAGCTTTCTTGGATCCTCTTCTTCCTTTCTCTCCACCTCCTCCTCCTTCTCCTTTTTCCTTTCTTCCTTCTTTTTTCTTTCTTATTACTTTTTAAATCACTAGGAGTCTGTGTGCCTTCCAAATTTTGATCTCTTACAGATATTACATTAATAAGGAACAGACTAGATGATAAAGAAAAACCAAAACAGCAGTGCCAAAAAAAAAAGAAAGATAAAATTTGTTTCTCTCTTACCAGTGTGAGCAGGGCAACCATTTCAGAGACTCATTTCCCTCTTTTGTGTGGCCTATATTTTAGTCAGGGAAGGTTAGATTATGTGGAAGTAGCAAACAACCCCTAAATTTCAGGGACTTGAAGCAGCAGTTTTATTCTCCCCTTGTGTTATCTGTCCACTGAGGGTCAGCAAAGGTCATTGTTTTCATCTGGGACTCAGGCAGATGGAACAGCTACTCTGGAACATTTTGGTGGTCAAAGCAGAGGCCTCATGGCAGCTATTAAATACTCAGCCTGAAAGTGACTCAGTGACCAGAAGTCCTCCCTCAGGTGTGCCAGGAGAGAGAGAGGAGAACTAACACTGGCAGGCAGCACCGATGGCCATCACACTCTGCCATCCACAGCCGGCTTCCATCCTTTGGGTCAAAGATGGCTGCTCTGACTCCAACCAGGACATTACACTCTGCCAGCAGAAAGCGGGGAGGAGAGATGACGGGCATGCCCCTTAAGGCCATGAACCAGACATTGCTTAGGTCACCTCAGTGCATATTCCATTGGTCCAACTGTGGTCACGAGGCCAATACAGCTGCATAGACAGCTAGGAATTGTAGTTCTTATGGGAACGGCTATAGGGTCAGATAAAATGTGTGGGGAAATTGGAGATTGGATTTTGGGACATCTTAAGGACTCTTACTTAGATCACTAGATCACTTTGGCAAGAATTCATACCTAGAAAAGATGTGGTAAGGAAGGATTTTAGGATAGTCTGCTTCTTAAGACTTTATGTGTTTAATTTTCTGACCATAGACTATTAACTTCCACAGGTAGAAAGACCTTCTTTCTGGTATATTTTGTAAAATATTCAGAAAACACGGAAGATCAATGTATACTTTGAGAATTTTCCCAGGATCTGGTTTTGAGTTGAGTGACAAGATGTTATTGGTGCATATATTTGCTACAAGTGGGTTTTTCCACTTTTATGGATAGTTACATCCTTATGTCATATTCAAAATAGGGAGGAATCTTGTGCGATTTCATGAAGTTTATATTCAATGAATATTCCCAAGGAAAAAGGCTAGAATTCCTATCTGAAGGAGGATATTTTATTTAATAAGGATAATTTTTACGTTTATTGGAAAAGATTACTCTGTCATCTATCAGCAATGGTGGAAATTGCTGGACTGAGATGGGGTGGATGGGGTCAGGTATCAGTTCACAGTCTGTTATTGACAGTGTGAATGGCACCTCAGTTTCCTCATTGATTAAGCGAAGTGTGATAGATTGAAGATGGTCATTCTTGGCTATTCTTCCCCAACAAGTAGTGGCATCTTATTCCACTCCTCCTGAATCTGGGCTAGTCTTAGTAACTCGCTTGACCAATATAGTGTGGCTGGGACTTGTTAGAGTGTCCTAAGGAGACCTGGAGTGTGTTCTAAGGAGACTGAGGTGTGCTTTTTGGAATGCTTGCTCTGGGGACAATCCCCCTTGTAACCACCTGCCATGCTGGGTCGCAGACCATGCTGGGTCACGTATATGGTGCCCCAGTCTCCAATCCTATCCAGAGCAGCCACACCAAGCTCCTGTCCTGGGAGGGAGCCAACTGCATGTTAAAGTCATGGAGCTCTAACTGGTGTAGCTCTAACCAATATCTGCCTGCAATTGAATGAGGGGCCTGTGAGGACGCAAGGCGAGTCCCATAAACCCACTGCATTAGGGGGATCATTTATTGACTTAAATCAAGTTCTGGGGTGGTTTGTTTTACAGCAACAGTTGACTGGAGCACAGAGGTTTGTACAGATATTCTTTATGAGAGTCTGAAGTTTTAATATACACTGTAAGTACAATGAGAAACTGTCCCATAAAAGTACGTTAAGAATCTCGGGTACACCAGAGGCCAGCCACAGTGGGACTCCAGAGGATGGAAAAATGAGACATCACACAGTCATCCTCTTGGCACAGTGAGAGAAAATGAGGAAGAGGTTGGCCTTTCTTAGGTTCAGAGAGTGTTCTTGTGAGGAAAGGGGAGCTAGATGAAAGGTGGGGGCGGCTTTCTGCTATCAGTAGTGAGCTGCTGGTGAAGGGAGTATTATTCAAAGAGGAAAGTGAGAGCACAGAGAGGTGATGCCTTCTTCTGCTTGTATGCTGAAGGTGATCAGGGCAAACTGTATTTAATCTTCAGGAAAGTGAAGCCCAAACCCTCTAGTCTGCTATTGCTCAGGTATTGGATGATTCTCCTTTTGCTGTAAGTGATTGAGAGAGAAGGAAGTAGAGTCATAGAATCATTGCAGCAGGCTCTCCCATTTCACTACTCAGCTACTTTCTTCTCTTTCTCCCTCATTTCTGACAGAACCCTGATTTATTAGGTGTGTGTGTGTGTGTGTGTGTGTGTGTCCCAATTAAAGGGGCCCAGTCTTCCTTCCAGTGAGTTGAGTCCTTATGACAGAGTTCTGGCCAATGAGAGGTAAGTAGAACACATTGGGCGAAACTTCTGGAAAGTCTGTAAGTGAGCGCACAGTCACTTAGCATGTGGCTTTTGCCTGTTACCCATCCTCTCCAGTAGTGTAGGGTGGAGCCTACACACTGACATTTCTCACAAGCTCTCTGATCATGAAACGCTGTTCGAGGGTCCACATTTAAAGAACCATCCCAAAAAATGGGATGGAAGCTCATGTGTGAGTGTTCTGAGATTCCCCCGACGAGCGAGAAGATGTCCTGAATGATCGCAGTCATGACTGGAAGTGTGGAGGGAATGGGTCAGCAGCACTGAGTGGTCACTCCCTGTGGAATGAGCAACATGTGCCTTTTGTTCTCCAGGACTGGTGGGGACGTGACCAGAGAAGGGTGTCCTCTCTGATGGCACATTCACACACAGCCCCCAAGTGTTTCCTGAGCTGAGACTGCTCCCCATCACTGTCCAGCGGGTCCTCACCTGCCGGGGCTGCGGCCTGGGCTGTGCACGTGGCTCGGATCACTGCATGTTTTATCCATCATGACTTGGTTGTTGCCATAGACAGTGTTTATTTTTCTTCATAAAAAGATGCAAGCTGTGGGCCTCCAAATGCTAGAAGCTCAGAATATTCCATTTGTTTGTGGAGAGACAGTTCGGATGGCACAATTTCAATCAAACTATGAAATGCAGCCTGGCACGCCTGCCTGGAGAGCATGAGGGAAAGAACAGCACTGTGTGCTCTTCTGAGAACCGGAGAACTGCACACAACTTAACCCTTTAGTCCCCAGAAGGCGTCCCAGTGCATGAATTCCACCCGGGAAGGGGGACCAGGGCACTTTGTGGAGAGCGGCCTCTCCTTTTTCTGGAGACTGGTGGCTTTGTGGATGTGTTCTGTCCCATTGACAAGGCATGTGTCTCTTTTTGGGTCCCCAGTAGAAATGACCCTTTTTAATCTTTTTTTTTTTTTTTTTTTTTTAAGGAAGTTACAGGCAGGAGTGAAGATTGAGTAGGCAGAAGGCAGGAATAGAGAGAAGGGAACACTTTATTTTATTCAGCTGATCATCATCTGTTGCTTCCTGGCTTTGGGTCTCGACATGGGTGTATGTGGACTATACCTGGTTTAAACCGTAAGCCTCTAGGGAAGGCCCTTTTGTTTTTCTCTTCTCATGACAAAAATAAAAAATAATCATTTTAAACAGGGAGACAAATACTAAAAGGCAAAAAACAAAACAATTAAACTGCTGAATTTTCCCCATCTTCATCTACCTGCCTGTCTGTACAGACACGTTTAAACCCCTCTGCGTTCTCATTTGCTTAGGAGGATTGGCTGAGGAAATGCTTTTGATGAACATTCCTGAACTGCTTTCCCCGAAATCTGTGAAAATGACACCTGGCCCCACAAAGAGACTTGCACTCCATCCTCACCCCACAGAGCACACTTTTTTTGGGTTTACTTTCTAGGCTTGTATTGTCTTCAAATTTTGAATGGTTAGCTTATCTTGATAGGGAGCATCTTTATGTTAAAAGAATTTTATTGTAAATTATAGTTCTATGAAGTGTTTCATTTGGCTTATTTCAGTTTTTTTGTGGGGAAAATGTTTGAGCTCTGAAAAAGTTGGAATAATGGTACAATGAACACCCACACAGCCTTTACTGCAGCTCAGTTATTTGTATTTTACTAGATATGAGTTATTTATATCTGTATGAGTATTTAAAATTTCCTAACAACCACAGGGGTATTATCCTACTAAGAAAATTATCCATAGTTTCATAATGTTTAATGTTTAGTTCTGATGCAAGCTAACCCCGTATATGCTAAGTTTGTTAGCTTATTGTAGCAGGCACAGCAGAACATGTGGAGATTACATGCTAGGCTTTCAGTCCTGGTCTATGTATCACAGTGTCCTCGGATTATGTTGATAACAGGTGGTAGGACTTGCATTCAAAATTCCTCAAGAAAATCAGGAAAGAAAAAGTTCTTTGGGCAGATCATAGATCCTGGCCCTTCATGGAGGTGAGGGTTCAGGGTGAAGTTCTCTGGAAAAAAGTTGTGAGCCTGGTGCCTCTAAAACTGACCCTGAGGAAACAGATGGGAAGAAACTCATCCTGAGTCCTAGGAAGCCCTGGATCCCAGAAGAGACCGAGCAAGGACACTGCCCTGCCTCCTCCCCATAGTTTCCCCAGACCAGAGAGGGAAGAGCCACCCAGTCAGGTCTTCATGGGGCTGGGCTGGGCTCCTCCCAGAGGAGGAGAAATCCACAGCCTAGCTAAGTCACATCTGCTTCATCTCCTGAAGAATGTCAAAGGAGGCCTTTGTTTTCCGTACTCAGGATCCTCCAGAAAGTGGAAGGGAAGGGTCCCCACTATTTTTAAAGTTAGGAGTGTTCCTGTAAGTTAGGACACTTCTGGAGAGATGCTGGGCCTGGCTCAGGGCAGTGGCGGCACAAAGCAATAGTGAGGCCACCGAGGTAGGGACAGCAACTTCCTGAACCTCATGGAGCTGCCGCCATGCTTATCCCAGTGCAGAAAGGCAGCAGTGAATGAGCAAAGCTGTGGACTTTGAAGTGACTTGGGTGTGCAAAGTGGCCTGGTGGCCGTCCAGTCCCTGGCCTGCTGGGTCTGGACCACATGGCCTCAGTGGTGCGGATGGTTCTGTGTAACGCGGGGCTGGCATGCTGACCACCCCATTTCTCCCTGTGCTGTCCCCTCTTTTCTGACGCTCTGTGGAGAAAAATAAAACAAAAGTTAAGTCTGAAGTGACCCATCTCTCCTTTCCAGGAGAGTCCACTTCATTTGGAATTTGGAACCACCAACATTTTTAACAGCAGCACTTAATGAACTGGGGCCTGAGAAACAGGCAATAAACTTTCTGGCCTGCTTAACCAAATATTGTTTCTCTTGCACTGACTGCAATAATGTGCTTTATTTTCCCATTTTCATTAGCTCCCAGCTAAAGGCCAGGCTGCACGAGCCCCCATGGCCTTCTCTTTGGAACCAGTGGAAATCTCAGCTTCACAATCGCCTGTCCTCTGGAGTGTCCACTGCGTTTTTCCAGAGTTAGACCAAAACCGCTGAGAGTGAGATTTCAGGGACACTATTGGCGTCTTCCATCTTAAAAGTGCAATCTTTTTCCCTTTTCTATTGGTTTGGATTTTTATCAACTCAGGTTACATAAGCTGGCAGGTTTTTTGTTTTTGTTTTTTAATGAGACTGGTGATGGCAATCTGAAAAAAGTGAAAATCCCCTGTCACATAAAATCGAGATGAAAGTGGCGATGCAAGACATGGGCATTTCCAGGATGCATCTGAGGGGTGAATATCTGCTCTGTTTCCAAAGGATGATTTCTTTCGGAAACATCTTTGCAGTAGGTTTGAAATGACGGGTCATTCGTTAATTGCTGCCAAAAATGTGGTGTTTGAAGCTGAAGAGTGAGATGCAGAGGGATGTGTTTGGGCCACAGGCATCAGAAGCTGATAACCACGGAGCTGAATAGAATTTGAGAGAGAAGCGTCAGGATAGGTCATGAAGCAAAGAAATGGGAAAGGGCGAAAGGAGGGCTGGGTTTTGAAGAGTAGGAAGGGTGTCCCCTTTTCTAGACAGCTGGGAGAGGTGAGAAGCGGTGGGGAGACAATTGGGAGGGGAGGTGTGTTTGTTTCTCTTTTCTCTGAACTGGGAGGTGAGTTGGGGAGTGGAAGGCTGTGCGGTTGGTGGGTGGCTCAGAGCGGAAGGTGGGCGTTCTCTGTGTGCTGAGTGCACACGCTGACCACTGGGCTGCAGCTGGGGTGCAGAGCCGCGTACAGGAACAGGCAGGCTCTGCCCTCATGGAGCCTATGGCCTGGTGAAGTCAGCAGCTCCAACCCTGGCTCCAGAACAAAGCTAATGGAGGAAGAGTTCCAACAGCCGGGCGTCAGCCCCAAGGGACCAGATTCCCAGAGGACTGGGCAGTTGAGGTTGTCTTCAAGGATATCTGGAGGCCAATAGGCTGAGAAGAAGGGGACTGAAACTTTGGATGCAAATGTGGCCAGCAGAAACACCAAATCCCCTCAGTAGAAAAATAAACACAAGGGGCATGGGGAGGGAGGGAGACAGATTGAAGCCAGGGCCTCAGCCTTTTCTCCCTCCCTGAGTGGAGGGCCTCAGCAACCACTCCCCAGCCCCCAGTGTGTTTCTAATTAGCACATCGAGTCTTTGATCTGTTTAATGATCTGTTTCTCCCTGCAAATACAAATTTGACTCACTGGTGCTGGATTTTGCCAGCTGTTCTGCTTGACATACTCAGGCAGTGGGCCATGAATGTTTCCATATGAAATACAAATGCCCCACCTGTTTATGCAGTTTCACAAGTATGGGGTTCCTACTATGTGCTCAGTGTTGGGGAGGATGGGAATGGAAAGCTCCCCTCCCCCAAGCTGCCTCAGATGTTTCAGACTGTCTGTCTCTCTGTCCCCATAGGAAATACTGGAGAAAGAGAAAAAAATGTGATAAACACCCTAATTAGCCAGGACCCAGTCTGCAGAAATGCACACACCTAGCAACTGTGTCAAAGTTGGAGACTCGTTCATAGAAAAAGCTTTCTGGGTTGATCTTGTGGGAATCAGGGTGTCTGCTCTGTATTTGAGGCCCCTGCATCTTTTGTGTGAAATCTTCAGCAATAATCAGATGAAAATGCGCTATAATTCACCTTCCTGACTACTGATTTTCCAAGATTGATAGGCAGAGTCATGAGAAAAAAAAAAAGACTTAAACAAGCTTGTGAATTCTGTAATTAAAAAACACTTTATTGAGGTCTGTTTTACATATCATAAAACTTATCTATTTCAAGTGTATGAGTCAATGATTCTTTTAAAGTAAATTTACCAAGTTGTGTAATCATCACCATACATCTCTTTTAGAAAATTTCCTTCACCCTAATAAGATCGCTCATGCATATTGACTGGTAATTCCCGCTCCTCCCTCCTCACACTCCAGGCAACCATTAATCTGCTTGGGTCTGTAGATTTGCTTTTTCTAGACATTTCATGTAAATGAAGTAACATGATATGCAGTCTCTGGTGTCTGACTTTTTTCACTTAGCAAAATGTTTTTGAGGTCCATCCATTTTTCATTGTGTGACTGTAGTCTGTTTTCTTTTATGGTTGACTAATATTTCATTGCATGAACATACCACATTTCCCCCGTTCATCAACTGATGGATGC
This sequence comes from Solenodon paradoxus, assembly GCA_004363575.1. Classification (NCBI taxonomy): domain Eukaryota; kingdom Metazoa; phylum Chordata; class Mammalia; order Eulipotyphla; family Solenodontidae; genus Solenodon; species Solenodon paradoxus. The sequence continues at coordinate 13,355 of RJWH01000963.1, forward strand.
TTGAATTGTTCCAGTTCTGGTTCATTATGAATAATGCTGCTATGCTCACTTCTGTGTAAGTTTCTTTGTGGGAGAAGAAAGACTTAAAATATGGAATAAAAAGATCTCTTATTATCCTAAAGGTTGTCTGTTCATATCAAGATTTGATGTTCAGAGTGTAGTAGTAGTTTCCATTATGTGAGTACAGAAGAAAAACGCCCCTTCTGTGGCTCACGCAGCTAAGACACAGGGTATGAGAGCTGTGGACTAGGGTTTGAGACCTGGGGTGTGGTTTAGGGAAAAATAAAAGAATACTGAACCTTAGTCTGTAAAGAATTTCAACTGAGTCTTGGAGACAGAGTATGGCTAACAAGCTGCAATTTGGTTGACAGGTTCTTCTGAATGTCAGACACTTGATTCCTTGGCATTTGAATCAGTCTGGATCTTGGCAATTGATAAAAATCCAAATTAACCAGGCTTCAACAAAAGAACAACGATAAAAAGGGAATGTAATGGCTCATTATTATGAAATGTCTGAGGGGTAAGGCTAGTTTCAGGTATGGCTTGATTCAGAGGCTCAAATGATATTGTCAATTCTTGGTTATGTACCAACTTCTGTGTTAATTCTCAGGCTCCACATGACGGTGGAATGACTACTAGCCCCTCTTCTTCTGGGGTCAAGTTCAGATTCAAGGTCATCTAATTAATTAACTCATTTCTAACACCTTCAGAAAAAAATTTCACTATGTTTCATTGCTTTAGATTGAGTCAAATTTCTACTCCTGACTTAATACGCCAGCCAGGGAACTCTGACCCTCTGGCTGCTGGTGTTAATCACATGCTTCAGCCCTGAAGTGGGAAAATGCTGGCCAAGGACTGAGTGGGGAAGAGGTGGATGCTCAGAAAAGCTGGGTGTTACCAGCCGGAAGCAAAAATCACTCCTGACAGTCATCCCCTAGATAATATCTGGTATCAAAGCTTGAGTATTTCAGCATGCTGCTTCTTTCCTCTACCCACGATCTTGGATCAAGCAAAAGATTGAGTACTGAAGGTCAGTGAGCTTCACTTACCCACAGGTTCTGTCTTCTTCTGGGCAGGTGGGAATATCTGGAGGGAGGGTGACAATCTTGCCCTTTCATAGGTTCTCATTTGGGTTCTTTCTTTTGAGAGATTTAAAAACAAGGGGAAGGTGGCCTCATTCACAAAGGGATTAGTTCATAGAAGCTGTGGAAGGTGCGTAGTGCATCACCTCCTCCAGAAAACTGATACAAAATTATGTGGTATAACAAGGTGCAATTTTTTTAAATTAAAAATTGCATTGTGAAGACCCAGGGAAAGAGAGTAGGGATCTCAGGGGCCACAGGCTGTGAGGGAGAGGTGGAGAACCCTGGAATATGTACTCTTTAGTCATATATGCCCACTTTATCTTTTACTTCTTGGACCTGCACAAAAGATTCCATTTGAAGCAAGATTCCAAGGCTACAAACAGAAAGCCATTGTTATACTTAAGAAGTTTATAGATTGGGAAAGAGTCACACAAATGATAATTATATGCATAACTTTATGTCCTCAAAATATAAGGATCAGGCAGAGCCAAATATTTATTGTAATTTACGAGCTGTCATAATAAGGGATTTGTACAGTGTGTTGATTTTATTCTATGTGACAAGAGTGTATTTTTCCACATCTTGTGTTCAGTGATTCCTCTTTTTATGTTGTCATATATTTAAATTTTTTCCTTTGAACCTATCTTTCTATCAACTAAGTGTGTTCATATATTCTTCTCAGTAGAGCTACTCCTTATTTACCTGCCCCAATTTGCAGTATCCCATACTTGCTGCATACAAAAGAGAACTTTCAGAATGTTTCCAATCTTATATTTATGAAAGCTCCAGAACTCAAGGATTAAAAATATCATTGAATTGACTTTTGGTTGCTAGTTTAGCACATAAGAAGCCTGGAAGTTGTTGCTCCATCCTAACAAAAAGTAAGAAGCTGCACAAACTGAAAAATAAAAAGTAGTGATTGGGGCATATTACTGGCCCCATAACCAGAGAGACTGGTAAATACAGAGAATCACAACTTACTGGAACAGAAAACCACAAGCAGCAACCTCCATGAAAACCAGTGACAGAGGAGGAAAAGCTAATTGTATTGATGTATTGCTGGAGGCTCTGTGTGGATGAGCCTGAGAGTTAAAATTTCATACAGAAGCCTCATCCTCTGTCAGTTTTATCTCCAGAAGTTCTACCAGAGTCTCACAGTGAATAACAGAAAAATCCTTTATGTTTCTGGTGGCAGAAAGGGAAAAGGAGCCATCTAGAAATATACCAGAGTATTCTATTTTTAACAAGGTTATTTCCTCAGGAGAAATATATAACCAGAGTCTAAGCTGCTTGGGTTTTAGCTGAGCTTAACCGACCTGGGAGGAAGGACACACTCAACTCCTGTTACTTCTTGCCTTTCTGTCTCACCCAAGGAGGGCTGGAGAGAGTTCGAGGAGACTGAGGACATGAAGCTCATGATTCAGTGGTGCAGGCTGGCTACAAACTAGGACTTAATCATTGGACAATAGGATGTTTCCCCTTCCCTTGCTTTTTATGGCCACATCAATAAATGCCTACTTATAGCATTTTTTTTTGCTTAGTAATTCATATCTCATTATCAAGAAAAAAGAGACAATATATAATTGAAGGCAAAAAATAAGTTTGAAAAGATAGCCAGAATCAAAACCATAATATCAAGCATGACAGGGATGTTTGAATGATCAGACTGGGAATTTAAAACAACTGTGATTAGTATAAGACCTCTAATGAACATAGTAGAAATATACAGCAATAGATGTGCAATGGAAGCAGAAAGATGAGTATCCTAAGAAAGAACCTCCAAATGCTAGAGATAAAAAACGCTGTAATATAAATGAAAGATGCCTGTGATGGGCTTATTAGCAGACTCGCCATGGCTGAGGGAGGACTCTCTGAGTTTGAAGATACCTTAAGAGAAACCCCAAAACTAAAAAAGTAAAGAGAAATAACAGAGCAGCAATATCCAAGAATTGTGAACAACTGAAAAAGTTTCAACATATGTTTAGTGAAATATTAGAAAGAGAGGAAAGCATTGAATGTATATCTGAGAAAACAAAGAAGTTTTAAAATTAATGCACCTTAGGAAACTAGAATAAAAATAATAAATTAAACCCAAAGTAAGAATAAAAGCTTCAGTACAGTAAAAGAAATCACCACTGAAACAAAAAGATAACCCACAGAATTAGAGAAGATAGTCACACAACATACATCAGATAAGAGCTTAATCTGCAAAATAAATAAAGAGCTCATATCCCTCAACAATAAAAAGGCAAACGGTCCACTAAAAAATTGGGACAAGATAACTCAAGAGACACCAATATAAAGAAGACACACTTCCTACAGACACATGGGGATAAGTCTCATCATCAGAGAAATGCAAATAAAAGCTACAATTAGATTTTACCTCACACCAGTGAGAATGGCCTATGTCAAAAAAACTGGAACGAGCAGGTGTTGGAGGGGATGTGGAGAAAAAGAAACCCTCCTACACTATTGATGGGAATGCAAATTGGTGCAATCTCTTTAGTAAACAGTATAATGATCTCTCAAACAAATAAAGATGGATCTACCATTTGATCCAGTAATCCCACTCCTGGGCGTACACCCCATAATAATAAAAAAAAAAACAACTGCCCCTGTATGTTTATAGAAACACAGTGCCCAATAACCAAGATATGAAAATAACTCAACACCTGTGGATAAAGAGGTTCATGGTATTTATACTTGATGGATTCTATGCCATTATTGAAAGATGTAACTGTGCCCTTTGCGACAGTCTGGATAACACTGGAGCGGGTATGTTAAGTGAAATAACTCAGAAAGAAAATGATAAATACAAGATGGTTTCACTCATGTGAAATATAATGAAATGAATCAAGTAATGATACAAATCCCAACAAAAATAATAAGATATGGGACAGTGACTGGGAGGGAGGAGGGAGGGAAAAGAGGGGAAATGTGGTGGTAAAGGACACTGGAATTCTGGTGGTAGGTATGGTGTCAAATGTAGGCTGATTTGAAATTTTTATATCCTAAAATGAACATAGCATTGTGAACAAAATAAATAATATCACTATTAAAAAGCTAGAGCTGTAATCAATGAAATTGAACACAGGAAATCAGTAGAGAAAATTGATAAAATAAAAGATGGATTCTTTGGAAAAAGTCAGTAGGATTGAAAGACCTCTAACCAGACTAAGAATAAAAGAGAATGGACATATTATTAATACCATAAATGAAGGATGGGGATGCACCCTGGTGGCTTAGCAGTTAAGTCTGTGGCCTCTGATTGTCATAATCCACATACATGCCAAGGACCTGAGTTTATGATCTGGGCATTAGAGGAACAACCAAGATGAAAAACTAATAAAATAATTAAATGCAAAAAGAAAAAAGGAAATGAAAGATGGGACATTGCTTCAGATCCCATGGATAATAAAAGGATAGTAAAGAAATATTATGACCATCTCTATGCCCACAAATTTGATAGCCTGCATAAGATGGACCAGTTCCTTGAAAGATAACTTCTTCTAAAATTCACACAGGAAGAAATAAATGACCTGAACAGGCTTATTAAAAATTGAATCAGTGTTTAATATCTCTATAAAACATTAAACAGTAGACATAGGTAGGTTTACTGGTGAATTATACCAAATATTTAAGGAAGAAATCATATCAATTCTCTACAATTTAGAAGATAAAAGTAAAGGGAATTCTTCCTCACTCATTTTATGACCCCAGCATTAATGAAATAATAAAATGAGATATTATAAGAAAGCAATAGACCAGTATTTCTTGTATAGATACAAAATTCTTCCAAAAATATTAAGAAGTCAAATTCAGCAGTGTATAAGGAGAATTATGCAACACAACCAACAGGCTTTTACGGAGAGTATGTAAGGCTGGTTCAATATTTGAAAATCAATTAGTGCAATTTGTCACAACAACAGGCTAAAGAAGAAAAAATCTCATGATCATATCAATAAGTGCATAAAAGCATTTGACAAAATCTGGTATCCATTCATGATAAAAAAACCCCAGTAAACTAGCAATAGAGAGAGAGTAACTTCTTCAACTTGATAAAGCATATTTACAAAAATCCTACAGCTAAGATGATATTTCATGGTGAGAAAATGAAAGATTTCTGTCAGTGATATCCCCTCTTCATACTGATTTCAGCATTATTCTGGAAGTCTTAGATAATGTAAGAAAAGGGAAGAGGCACATATAGACTGGGAAGGAAGAAATAAAACTATTTGTTCACAGATAACATGAGCATCTATGCAGAAAATCCAAAATAATCAGCAATAGCAATAACAACAAAAATCCTGGCATAATAAGTAATTATAGAAAGATTAAAAGATACAAGGTTAATTGATTGCTTACCTATATACTAGCAGTAAACAAGTGAAATTTGAACACATAATACCATTTACATTACTCAGAAACATGAAATACTCAGCTATAACTCTAACATTTTAATATGTATAAGATCTATATGAGAAAAACTGCGAAAATTTGATGAAAGAAAGCAAAGGAACTAAATAAATGGATGGCTAGTTCATACTCATGGGCAGGAAGACTCAGTATTATCAGGACGTCAGCTCTGGTGCACCCTGGTGGCATAGGTGTTAAGTCTTTGGCTGTGGCATTGATCACATAAAGCCAGGGAACTAGGTTCATGACCTGGGGCTGGGGAGTCAACCAAAATGAACAGATAAATAAACAAAAATGGTTTTTTTTTTTCTTTCTGAAAAAAAAAAAAATGTCCGTTCTTCCCAATGTGATCTATAAATTCTATATAGTCCCAACCAAAATCCTAGTGAATTAATTTTGTGGATAACAGCAAACCGATTCTAAAGCTTCTATGGAGAGACAAGACTCAGAATAGCCGACACAGCCTTGAAAGAAAAGAACAAACTTGAAGGACTAACGCCACCCAACTTCATGACTTACTATAATACTGCAGTAATTGACACAGTGTGGTGTTGGCAAAAGATTAGACAAAGACATTATGGAACAGGATAAAGAGTTTAGAAATAGGTCAACATAAATATAGTCAAAAGAGCAAAAATATGGACAAACAACTAAAGACAACACAATGGAGAAAGATTTTTTTTTTTGAACAAATGCTCCTGGAACAATTGGATATCCACAGGCAAAAAGAGAATGTAGACATAGACATTACACCCTTCAAAAATTAACCCCAAATGGATGGCAGATGTACATGTAAATGTAAACGTAAATTGCACTCTAAGATTCCTGAAAGATAGCATAGGAGGAAATCTAGAAAACTTTGTGTAAATTGATGATTTTTTAGATATAATGACAAAGGCACAATTTAAGAAGGAAATAATTGATATGCTAGACTTTATGAAAATAAAAATCTTCTGCTCTATGAAGGAAAATATCAAGAGAAGCCACAAGAGTGGGAAAATATTTGTAAAAGACATGTCTGATAAAACACTGTTATCCAAAATATACAAAAAAATTCTTACAGTTCAGCAAATAAGAAAACAAACAATTAAAAATGAGATAGAGACCTTAACGGACACCTAACCAAAGAAGATATACAGATGAAAAATAAATATGTGAATAGGTGCTCCATGTCATATAACATCTGAGAGATGCAAATTAAAAAAAGATACCACGACATACCTATTAGAATGCCCCAAATTTGGGTCACTGACAAATACCATGTTGACAAGGATGTGAAGCGGCAGAGACTCACATTCATTACTGGTGGGAATGCAAAATGGGGAAGTTTTTTTTAAAACTAAACATATTCTTCTCATACAATCTAGAAGTAGTGTTCCTTGTTAGCGACCCCACATATTTGACACTTACGTCTACACAAAAATGTGCACATAGATTTTTAGAGCAGTTTTATTTATAATTCCAAAATCATAGACGCAACCAAGGTGCTCTTCAGTAGGAGAATGAATAAATAAACTGTAGTAAATCCAGACAACGGAATATTTTTATCTCTCAAAAGAAATGAAAAGACATCGAGAAAACCTAAATTCACATTATTAAGTAAAAGAAGTCAGTCTGAAAAGGCTACATACTGTATGATTCCAACTATGTGATATTCTGGAAAAAGCAAAACTATAGAGATAGTAAAAATTAGTGGTTATCAAGGATTAAGGGAAATGGAAGTATAAGTGGATGGGCAAGGATGAATAGGTAGAACACATACCACTGAAACAATTATGCTTAATGCTATAATGATGGGTACATGTCATTATACTTTTGTCCAAAGTAATAGAATGTACAGCATCAAGAATGAATCCAGTGTAAACCTTGAACTGCCTGTGATTATGATGTGTCAACCTACTATTCTGGTGAGGCTGTTGATAATGGGGAGGCTGTATGTTGGGAGGAAGAGTGTGTATATGGTGAAATCTTTGTACCTTTCAATTTTGCTGTGAACCAAAGAGTACTTTACAACAGAAAGTCTATTAAAAAAGAGAGAAAGAGAACTCAAGGCAGAAAAGAATCCTACTGGAGAATTTGTCTAATATGCGTGTTCTGGATGACTGACAAAGACTTTTGGAGTCCAAAATGAGAGGTGACAATTCAGCTGATCTGTTTTTGAGCTGGGCTCTGTGATCTCCTCGTGCTGGTATTGCGGGTGATCCTGGAATGTATGGAGAGATCCTTGAATCATCTGCTCATCTCATCTGCGTGACAATAAATGGGGAAAAAACTGCTGATGAACAGATGAACACAAATGTGCAAAGTAAGGACATGGAGAGTTTTAGAAAATGTCAATAGGATTTGATCTGTCCCAAGCAGGGTGGGTGATGATGAAAGAGATGATGTTAATACTTGAACAGATGTCTGGCTTTAGACCTGAATCTAGGGTAAGGGCCCTGCAAAAATAGAAGAATTATTATGCTCCAGATGCAGTCTTTTCCCGCCCTTTCTGTCCCATGGAACAAGATACAGAAATAGATCATTTATAAACCAGAATGACAAACATATCATGGAGGAGATGGAATATGAAGAGGGGGACCACCATCACCTATGATGTCCTGACTTCAGATTCACAGAATGTTTTTGTGCAGACACACAGGGTTTATTCAACAGATGGTTACTTTTGAGTGTCTTTTATGTATGTGCATATATGTGTTTCTGTGTGGGTTTGTGATTTTTTTGTGTATGTGTGTGTGTTTTGTGTCTTATGAGATGGAAGAAGTAGAGGCTGGGAGGCCTGCTGGTTAGGGTAACCTTATATCGCAGTTTGACTGAACTTGTCCTGGTTTAGCAACACTGTCCTGGCATCCTCCCAGTCTGAAATTCTGTCCTGGTTTCAATCACAGTTTGCCGAAAGTTAATTTGGGCAAGCACACACCCAACAAACTAGCTACAAATTGCCAGACAGAAGTGCAGGTTTCTCCAAAGGGTGTCTTAATCACCCCACATTCCTGAGCACCCCGTACTTCTGGCACATGTGTGTGCACACGCACAGACTCTCTCTCTCTGTCTCTCTCTCTGTCTCTGTCTCTCTCTCTGTGTCTCTCTCTGTGTCTCTCTGTCTTTCTCTGTCTCTTTGTCTCTGTCTCTGTCTCTCTCTCTCTCTCTCTCTCTCTCTCTCTCTCTCTCTCTCTCTCTCATGTATGCTTGGTTGCCACTGTATCTGGTGACACACCAATTGGTCCCGATTTCAATTCTAAAAGTAATGGTGGGTCTACTAGCGGCTCCACTAGTCGCTGTCTTGGTGGGGCTTTGACCTGATACAAAGTGAGACTCTCTTAGGGGCTTTCCAGAAACGTCTCCCTTGTTTGAAGCTGAGGGCTGTGTCTCAAGTTTAATTACCTCGGACGTGGAATGTCCCTGAACTGGGAGACGGGGAGGTTATCTATGAGAATCTAGAGTGGAGGTCAGCAAGTGTTTTCTGTAAAGGGTTAATTATAAATAGTTTAAGATTTGCTGGTCATACAATCTCTGTCACTACTCTACTCTGCCATTGGAATAGGAAGACAGTCACAGACAAATGGTGTGAGTACATTCCAATAACATTTTATGTCCTAAAATAGATGATGGGTTGGATTTGTCCCTGAATATATTTTGCCAGCCTTGGTCAAGAACGTGGAACACATTTAACGTGATCGGAGGAATCCTTTCATAACGTATACATGTATCAAACCATCACCATGTACTCTTTAAATATCCTGCAATTTAATTTGTCAATTATACCTCAACGAACCTGGAAAAAAGGAAAACAGCATGCAGCAGCCACAGTCTGCAAGAGGTTGATGTGAGACTCCATGGGCCCCCACAGAACTACAGCCAAGAGCGCCGTGTGCCAGCTATGTGATCCCCGGAGGGGATGTCTGTTCAGTTTAGAAGGCGGTGGAGCCTTGTTTCGGAGCATCGTGTTTGGGAATCATGGGCCGGAATGTGGGCCTGGGTAGTATAAGTGACAATGGCCAGCTTGCTCTCAGATACTGCCAGCTGGGACTGGGCCAGGACTAGGGATGCTTTCAGAGGCTGATAAACTTTCTGGAGACATGTTTTGCTAACAGATACATCCCTAGCATGCACTGGCCCCATTACTCTGGCACTTCACTATTTGCTCTTGGAAAATGTATAGGATTTGAATCTACTGTAGGTCAATTCCCAGAAGCAGAGGGATGTAGGGAGGAGTGGGGCATGAGTCCTGATGCCCAGGAGGAGCCAGGCAGGCGCAGACACCTAGGATGCAAGCTAGAAATGGGTAGCCACCTAAGAGTGGGCAGTATCGGAGGAGAAAGAATTTACTTTTGGTTGGGGTGCTGTCTTCACATTGGCGGCAGCCTTGGGAAAGGGTCAGATTTAGATAGCTGGAAATAATGGACAATGTTTGAAGGGTGTGACCAACAACTAGTGGTTTCATGTGGCTTTCAGGTATCAGCTCGTATAGCATTTTCCAGACATCATCCTGGTCACTTCTGCCATGCCCTATGCTCTTTCCCCGTCAAGAGGTGAAACTGAACCTTTGAGTCGTGTAGCCAGTGCCACTGGAATATGATGACAGTGAGGCCCCTAGATTTCTGAGTCTAGACCTGGGAAGGAGCTGCGTTCCTGCTCTGTGAGTGGACTTCCTGCATAGAACATGAGCAGAAATCTAACATGTAGGGAATCTACACATTCCACACCTGCCATGGTGTATGGAAGCTGTTTCACACTGAGCTCCCCGCAATAGCAATTCAGATGACTCCAGCCTCCTGACAATGGCCAGGACACCCCAGACAGTGCAGGCTCTCCGTCTTCCCAGGTGAGACCCTTGACAGAGGTAAGCCATTCCTTGGTGCCCAATCTGGTTTCTGATTCTGGATCTGTGGGCATGTTGAAAGATCGCTGGTTGGTTCACATGCATTGGTAAGTTCCATGGATTCTGTGAAGCTGGGAGATGAATGAAAGAAAGCTGCTTGGCACAGATTATTCGAGGACCTCAAAGTCAGTTTCAATCACTGGAAACTTGCATAAGGAGCAGGCATAAGGAACCCACTAGAGGGTCTGCTGGAGGAAACGGCTGAGTTAGGTTATGCTTTTGAAAAGAAATTTGCAGCATGATCCAGGATGGAGTGATGGGTTATGTCTGGAAAGCTTGGAAGAGCAACTGGCCAAAAGTTTTGGGGACTTGTTTAGATAAGAAGCAATCTCAGGTGAGCTGTGCTTATGGGAACTGAGTGGAGGGGCCAGTGCAAGGGGCACTGCTATGAAAGGTTAGAAGGAGTTACTTCTTCCTCACCTTACCAAGTGCTCATGCACAGCATTTTTGGAATTCAGGTGGCATTGTCTTATAAAAGCAGGACTTTCTGCTAAACACATTCACGCATTCTTCTACTAATCAGTGGAGAAATACAACATAGACCTGGATTCTGATACTGTTTATGTGTGGACGGTGGGTGGAGCACCAAGAAGATCTGAGTTGGAAACCAAGATGGCTGTCAGTCTGTCAGATTTGTGGGCTGCCACTACAGGGTTATTTCAGGGTAGACACCCCTCCCACCCAGTATTTTGGACATGTCACGGAGGTTTTGCCTTTCATCCACACTCAAGATTAATTATGCCTTAAATTCATACTATAGCGTAAATGACTGATAAATGAGCCTGTCCTGAGTGTGAATTATGAAGAAGGGGCACTTGGGCTCATGAAAGTTTTAGGATACTGAAAGAGATAGGGTGGGAGGGACAGAAAAGAATACAGAAAGTAGAGGCTGGGAGATAGCAGTCAGAGTTCACTGACCTCAAGTCTTTGTTTAGGTCTGGGTTTACATATTGCTAGAACTAGCCCACTGGTTTAGCTCACTGTTAATGACTGGTTTTGACTGGTTGAGTGCCAGGTCTAACCCATCAGGCATCTATTATGATTGACTGATTGTCCATTATGGTTGCTTGGGCATCTGTTTTGACTGGCAGTTGTGAAATGCACCCTACCAGGTTGCACCCCAGCACCAGGAACAAATTCATGGCTGCCATATATGTGGAAGACAAACATGGAATGGCCAGCCGGGTCCTATCACATATCTAAAGCTCATAGGTCTTAAGTCCTGACCAACTGACATGTGAAACCTGCAGGTTTTCTATGACCATTTCATCCCTAGGAGTTCTCTTTCTTGTGGCCCTCAAAGGCATTCTCTCTCTCTCTCTCTCTCTCTCTCTCTCTCTCTCTCTCTCTCTCTCTCTCTCTCTCATAATGCCTGTGGTAGAGACTGTGGTGTCCCATATAAGTCCTGCCAGCTCTCATTATACCAAAGTTCATCTCCAACTTCAAGTATAAATGGACTATGCCATGCCCTGACCACAACAGCCCTTTGACTTATTCACAGGACAGGGTGAAGTACTGGATATTAATGTCTTCATATGAGCAACCCTCAACAAAAGATGGGTGGGATTGATGGATAAATGCCTCAGACACTTCACCTGTCGGTTGGGACACCTCAGAGGCATTGTCTGCACCATTGCCCAGAGTTCCCCTGCAGACGTCTGTCCCAGGTGACTCTGCTGATGACCTGCCAGTTCCCTTGCTCCTTCACTTCCCTATACTCCTTCATGCCTTCTGACATTATCTCCCAAATAATGATGTACACAGTTAGCCTCTTCTTTATTTTGGAGGATCCCAAATTGACACCCTCTCGAGGACGCTGTATTTCAGGAAAAACAAAGGCAAATACTGTATGGGCAACTCCTGCAGTTTTCTCTGTCACAAGACCCTATTAAAAGGCTAGTTTTTCTTGGTTTTCAGAGGAAAAAATACAGTGAGAGTCAAACACAAACTAATAATGTGAGCTATGACCCTGTTCCATCCGGTATCTCAGAATCTCTAAAGCAGTTTGAAGCAACCACCCCTCCCAGCCCCCAGCACTAACGACACTTCTCTGTGGTCTCAAGTGCATCCCACTTTGAAGACACTGCTTTCTCAGTTACTAGCATGAGATGTTTAGCTCTTTGCATCTTTGCACAAAGCCTTTTTCAGGCTCTGCTCCCTGAACAATTAGATGACATGAAAGTAAGATCCAAGCATCTGCTGCGAACATACCTTGGCAGGTGTCTCACCCCCAGTGCAGACTCCTCCCAGCTGACAGGCCATTCAACGTGAACCAGCAATCAACATGCTCTGTGGGGAAGGTGCTGCTGCTGCTTTGTGGAAACTGCTTTTGATGAGGACAAAGGAACTTGGCTTCATTCACGTCTTTAAATGTCCCTGGAGCTTTGAAGTCAGCACTAGAAAGTGACGGTGGGAAACCTAGGACTTCAAAGTTAGGAAAGACATACAGATCTGAACCATTCCTTCCAGATGATTTTGGAAACGCATTCGAAGAAGGGGTTCCAGCTATTTAGTAGGAATTCAGTGTGATTTCCACTGGATACCACCCTTCTCAGGCATTGTGTCCTGTGGTGTGCAGGAGGCAGTAAGCAAAGGCCATCCCTTGTGGGGCGTCAGCAGACACTGAAGGGATGAGAACGCACGTGTGGGGTGTGTGTCTATGCACAGCTCACTCTAGCGGCATCTCTGTCAATGGCTAAGGGAGGCTTCCTTGAAGTTTCATTCACTGCTTTGCACCTCCCGCTGATGCATTTCACAGCTTCCCTGAGTCCCAACTGAACGGAGAATACCTCCTCCTCTCTTGCTCATCACCCCTTTCCTTTATTTCCCCTTCTTTTCTCTTCTTCCCCCTTTCCCTTTTCATTTTCTCTTTGTGCTAGTTTGCCTAGCTGCCATAACAAAATGTCACAGACCAAGAGGCCTAAGCAGCAGAAATGCATTTTCTCACAGTTACGGAGGCTGGAAGCTCAAGACCAAGATGTGGCAGGATGTGTTTCTTCTAAGGCTTGAAGCTGGGCTTGTGGATGCTGCCATCTTGCTGTATCCTCCACAGCCTATCCTCTGTCCCAGGATGTCCCTGGTGTCTTTCCTCTCTTTAGAGGAACACAGGTCCTGTTAGTGACCTCTTGGATGATCCCATTTAGCCTTGTTGCCTCTTTAAAAGTCTTTATCTCCAAATACACTCACAATCTGGGGTGCTGGGATTAGTATATGAATCTTGGGAGGACACGATTCAATTCATAAGATCCTCTTGCTAGCTTCTGTCCGCAGATATCAAGGCACATGGCATATTAGTCTGCTAGTGTTGCCATAATAAACTATTCCAGACTGGGTGGCTCAGCTCACAGAAATTTATTTCCTCACAGGTCTGGAGACTAGAAATCCAAGACCGAGGTATCAAATGGCGGTTTCTCTGAGACCTCTGTCTTTGGCTTGCAAATGACTATCTTCTTCTGTGTCTTCACACCCTCTCTGCTGGTGATGTCCTCACTTCCTCTTTAGATAACGACGCTAGTCATATTGGATTTGGGCCCACCCTAGAAATCTCAGTTTCACTTACTTGCTACTTTAAAGGCCGTAACTCCACATGCTATCACATTCTGAAGTTCTGGGGGTAGGTCTTCAACATATATGTCTTAGGACATAGTTCAGCCCATAACACATAGCCAGGTTCAGAGACATTGTGAGCGAGTAGGAGCAGAAAGCATGGACTCGGAAGCATGAAAATTTGGAACCACTAATGTAATGAATCAACCACATGGAATTAAAATTTTGATTTAGATTCATTAAATGATTGGATGGCTACAGATTTTTTTACTGAGAAGTATGATAAAAAATTACCTTTAAGGAATTTTTAAGTTCTAAATGTATTTCTTGCTACACAGACCATTGATTTACAGAAGATTAGTAAGGGTAGATTCTAAAAGTCGTGACTCTCAGTCAGCACAGTAATTTCATTTATTGCAAAGTAGCCCCAAACTTAGCCACTTAAACAATCATTTTATATGATTACGTTAATAGAGAACTTGGACTGGACTGCTAGACACCTCTGAGCATACAGAGTGTCCCAAGAAAGTGAAAGTAAGAGCATACAGTGTTGTAAGTCCTGGGCCCAGGAACAGACTTATAGTAATTTTCACTGCATTTGATTGGTTAAAGAAATCACAATCAAGATGAATCTCTTCATTTCTAAAATTCTGGTGCTTCCTCGGGAACACAGGGTCTGAGCAGTTGGGTTTATATATTAACTGCTTTGCACATGTTTGAGAAGGGCTTTGCTAGGACACAAGCAATATTTCCAAACCATGAGCAGCATATTGGCTCTAGGAGACAGGTAAGCCTCTTCTAAGTCCTACTACAGATTCACATTCTGGAAGATGAAAGGACACCTCTGACATGGACTCTATGTTCCTGGCTGCTCCCAGCAGCGCTGGGCTCCAGACCAAGGGTGGAAAGAATGGGAAGACTAACCTTCTCTTCCCTCTTGATGCTGTTATTGTTGTATGCTCCAACAGAGAGTGAAGAGCACAGGAGAGCATGGTACCAGCCTTCTGTCTCATGAGAGTCAGCACCTGGAAGGCTCTTCCCACCACTCTCTCCTCTCAAAAGTGCTCTATTCCTCAGAATTTCCTCAACCCATTTCCTTGAGCAAAGGAGAAAGGCTGCCATCGACCTGACGTGCATCCTAAAACTTGTGTCTTGGGATGAATTCTCCCAAAGCAGACTCTGGGACAAGGATTCAAGTGCAAGAATTTAACTTGGGAGATGACTCCAGGAAGCACACATGGTTGAGTGGGGAAGAGAAGGAAGCCAGGAGATGGTGTATTAGTGAGCAGATTGGGGCTCACTGTGGCTGGAGACTTCTGAGGAGGCTGTAGAGCACTCTGCAGACTTAGCCCACCTATGAGGTGAAGCTGGGGTATTTCCTCCCCGGTTGATCTGGGGTTTTCATTCATGGATCACATTCAAGGACTGTTCTCAAGGCATCAGCTCCTCTGTTCGCTGATGTGCCCAGGAGCAGGTCCAGCAGCCAGGGGCAGTCTCAGACAGAATCGCTGATTCTGGGGTTGAAAGCTGCCAACACATGCAGGGCAGGAATGGTAAGAGCTGGGGAGACAAGTACAGGGGACCCACTTTAGACCCCATATCATTGTCACTTTTTACAAAATTACATCATGGAGACATTTTTTATCAAATTAAAAAAATTAAAACTTTGAATACAGTACGTGTCCTCAGCAAAATACAATGAAATAAGATAAACTGGAAAGTATAGAAATGTATGCAATAGAAACAAATCACTCTCATTGTCTCTGCAGCCCATTCCTCAGAGGTGTCCACTCTCTTCACCACTTCTGTTTTAAACTGTTGGTTATAATCATCCTCTAAATCATATACTTAGACAGGAGGTCCTCATTACTCAAGGAAAATTGGCATTGGACGAAAGACACTTAATGTGAATCCATTTAAAACAGAGATCAAAATTTCACAGTAAATGGAGATTAGGAGATTATCTTGAAAACTGAAACTAAAATTATAAAAAGAAATGTATTTTTATTTAATAAAACTTATACTATAATGGCCATTGTGCACTAATTCATAGAAAGCATAAAGAGCAAATCAGGCATTTAAAAGGTTTGGGGAGTAATTTCTCAGACAAAATATACTATAGCAGGATACAACATCCTTTCGTTTCATATTTGACTTTCATGGTTCAATCATACAATGCTAATTTTTGCTAAGAGTATTTGAAGACTTCCAAATATTCTCAAGGGTTTCTCTTTATTTTGTGACATTCACATCCATTTCCTCCAGATGACTGTATCGTCGTCCTCCTGGCTTCCCTTTCTCAGTTGTTAGCCTGCTTACTTTCTCCAGGTCCTCATTTGCCCTTGGCTTTGAGTGCTATTTACAGAGCAGTCCTGTATCGCCTTAGAGTTTACATATACTCCTACCTTTTATTTAAGATTTTCAGTTGACTGATTTCACGTGCTAAGTGGAGCTAATGGTGTCAAGAAGGGTGGATGTCTCAGTGAGAACTAATTTTATTGATATTCAAATAATTTTTAATATATGCTTATAGTAACAATTTTTGATTCTCTGTACAACCTCATAGCTATAGAGACTAGCACAATGAATATTCAAATAATAAAGACCACTGTGTTTCCATTTTTTAATTCATCAACTTCGTAGACATCTAATGACACTTACATTATAAAAGATGGGAGATTACTGCCCTTACATTGCCTGCTGCATCCAGACTCCCTAACCTCTTAATTTTTGTGGTAAAATCTTAATGTGTTTAGGTTTGCATTTATACTTTTAAAAATACAAATATTTATCATTTCTTTTCTTCAGGATACTATATTCATTTTAGGATATTGAAACTGCATCTAGGTCTATATTTCACACAACACCCCCCTTCAGAGTTTTCATTGTCATTTACCACCACCTTTTCCCCTCTTTCCTCCCCTTCCCCCTCCCTATTCCCCCAATAATCACAGCCCCGTATCCTGTTTTTGTTGTTGTTGTTGTTGTTGGGATTTGTATTTGAATTTGCTTCATTTAATTATATTCTACATGTGAATGAAAGAATCCTGTATTTCTCTTTTTCTTTCTGTATTATTTTGCTTAACATGATCCTTTCCAGTTCTGTCCAGATTGTTGCAAAGGGCATGATTTCGCCTTTTTAAACGCTGCATAGAACTCCATCAAGTATATGTACCACAGCTTCTTTACCCAGTCAGCTGTTGTTTAGGTTGCTTCCAGTTTTGGCTACTGTGAACTGTGCTGCTATGAACATATGTGTGCAGATATTTTTTTCTGATTATGGATTTTGTATCCTCTGGGTATATGACCAGGAGTGGGATTGCTGGACAAAATGGTGATGCATCTTTATTTTTTTTGAGGAATGTTCATAATATTTTCCAGAGAGGTTGCACTAATTTTCATTCTCACCAGCAGTGTAGGAGGGTTCCTTTTTCTCTACATCCCCTCCAACACTTGATAGCTCCTGTCCTTTTTACAAAGGTCATTCTCACTGGCATGAGGTGGTATCGTATTGTAGTTTTTAGTTACATTTCTCTGGTGTTCAGTGATATGGAACATTTTCATGTGTTTGTAGGCCACCTGTGTATCTTCTTTAGATAAGTGTCTGTTCAGTTCTTTTGCCCATTTTTTTAGTGGACCATTTTTCTTTTTATTGTTGAGGTGTTCTTTATGTATTTTGTAGATTAAGCTCTTATCTGATGTATGCTGTGTGAATATCTTCTCCAATTCTGTGGGTTGTCTTTGTTTTAGTGGTGGTTCCTTTTGCTGTGCAGAAGAGTTTCAGTTTGATGTAGTGCCAGTTGTTTGCTTTGCTTTGGTTTCTTTTGCCGAAGCTGTTCCTCCCAAAAGACATCTTTGAGGTTGAGGTCATGGAGTGTTTTTGTCACATTTTCTTTTAAGTATTTTATGGTTTTGGGTCTTATGTCCAGGCCTTTGATCCATTTTGAGTTAACTTTTGTGTGCTTTTGTACTACCGAGTTATCTAATTTCTTTCTTTCTTTCTTCTTCTTCTTCTTCTTTTTTTTTTTTTTTAAGCAGATGTCTTTCCAGTTTTCCTAACATCATTTGCTAAATAGACTTTCCTTACTCCCCTGTATGCTCTTGGCACCTTTGTCATAGATTAACTATCCATATGGGTGTGGCTTTATTTCTGGGCTCTCAATTTGATTCCACTCATTGGTGTGCCTGTTTTTGTTACAATGCTGCACTGTTTTTATGATGGTTGCTCTGTAACATAGTTTGAAGCCAGGGAGTGTGATTCCTCCACTGTTCTTTATTTCCTCTTAATATAACTTTGGCTATTTGAGTTTGTTTTTGTGAGTCCATACAAACTTCAGTATTGTTTGTTCCATTTCCTTGAAAACTATCCCTGGAATTTTGATGAGAACTGCATTGAATTATATATAGTACGACCATTTTTACTATGCCTGCTGTTCCAGTCCATGAGCATGCATCTTATACTTTTAAATATACTTAAAGTTCTCTTTTCTTGTCCAGAAACATTCACCTGCATTTCTTTACTCCACTTTTAAGGACTACTCTGTTTATTTATTTATGTATTATTGAGATAACACTGATTTACAACACCATATAATTTTTAGATGTATAGTTTCATTATTCATAACACCCACAACCAAAGTTCTAATAGTCCTCCACCATGAGAGTCATGAGATGCTCACTACCCTTTGCTCTCACTTCTACTACCTCTTTTCTCTTTGATAGCCTCAGATCTATTTGTCAGTCTCAGGGTTAGGTTTTTTTTTTTTTTTGTCATCTCTTTATATTCCACATATGAATGAGATCATCCAATGTTAGTCTTTGTCCTTTTGATTTACTTTACTTATAATTCTCTCTATTTCCATTACGTTGTTATAAATGGCAAGTTTTTTAAAAAATAGTTGAGTAGTATTTCAATGTGTACTATATCTTCTTTATTCAGTCATCTTTCACTGGGCACTGAAGAGAACTACTTTCTTAAACCACTGATGAAGCCTGCTCAACAGACCAAAAAGCATGCAGTCAAGGGTTATATTTCAAGCAGGGGAGCTGTGCAGAGTTGGGTCTTGGTGCTCCAGGGAAGGGGCAGCCTTGATCTTGATTCAGTCTCGTCTCTAGACCTGGTCTATCCTCATTCACTAGGAAACTGAGGCCGACTCTATCAAAAATAGATGTGTGTGTGTGTGTGTGTGTGTGTGTGTGCAGTAGAGTAAAATATCTTTAATATAAGTTTATTTAAAGTATAGGATTTAATATTGATCATTTTCAAGCCATTGTATCTAATGTGAAAACAGAATTAAACCTAAAATTTAAAAGAAGATTAACTTTTAAGCAGAGTTTTCTTACCTGCTAACATATTGCAATCATTTGAGGAGTCTAATATCTGGCCTCCAAGAGGGAAGATAGGGAATTGGGCTTTTCATCACGAATCCCAGTTTTCTGGTTCTTATGGAGCACTGAAGCCCAAACCGCAGAACAAGAATTTATAGACTGCCTCTCTAGAGGTGGCCAGTGATCCAGGCTAAGCCACATGCTCAGAGAAGTGGGAGGAAGAAGGGAAAAAAAGAGGGAACTTGTAGTTTGTGTTCCTCTCTCCCAGACCAACTGCTGGACCAGTCTCTATTTAGAATATACCTTTAACTCTCATGACTCCACTATGAAATGTTATCATTTAACAGATAATAAAAATGAAGCTCAGAAAAATTCAAAGATGGTGTCTATGGGGAGTGGGCACTGAGACGTCACACAGGAAAAAAACCACACACCAGTTTTTTGAGCCATCATAGAAAAAGGGATTTTTCCTGTTTCAGCACTGGCCAGAACAACCTGGAGAAGAGAAGACTAAGAGCCAGCTCTACAGGTGGGTGAGGGCATGGGAGTTTAATGGAGAATACAGCAGCAAATGGGAGCCCCCAGAAAGGGGAGTTTCGTGGTGCAGACGTGATCTGCTTTCTCCTACCAGGGCCTAGCTGGAGCCACATGGGGCACGAGGACATTCTAGAGTGCAAAACAGTCACACTGACCTCCAGCACCCACCCAGGGTTTGAGATAGTAGGATCCCGCTGCTGAGTTCCTCTTCTCCCGGCGCAGACTGTAGGGGAAGCTTCCCTGATCTTTAGCAGCACGAACTCAGACAGAGCAGGGAGCCGCAAGCATGAGTCAAACTGAGCAATGCTGCCGGCAACTCTTGGCTAGAAAAAGCCTAGAAGGAGAAAATTAGAGACAGAAAGAACAGGAGCATACAGGTGCTACCCATCCTCCACTACACACCTAGGGGCTTGGGCCCCCTGGGAATCAGGATCTAGTGACTAAGACTCTGGAAGAACAGCCTGTGGAAAGGACTTGACCCTGATGGTTTGGTGAATACAAGGGACATAAGCACAGACAGCAGACTCAAGCCACATAGCCCTAGTCAGCAGAGTTCTACCAACAAAACAAGCCTACCCTCCAACCAACCCACCATCAGGCAGCAAAACTACATGCTCACAGGTGACCACTACACCCCAACCCGGTGCCCACCCCCACCCAGCAGCCATTATCACTCCGTGACACAGTAAGACACCCTACAGAAGCCCGTAAAGGTCAAAAATACAAAAGAAAACAAAAATAGAGCGCCTCCTGGTAGAAATTAAGACAAACAAACAAGGAAACCAACAGATCAACAAAATTCCAAATCATGAGAAAAAAAAACAATACATCCTGAAACCTCAGGAAATGGATTCACAACAAAATGACAGCTTATCAGATATTTACTTTGAAGATATGGAAGAATGTTTTTTGTTTTTTTTTTCTGACAGATAAGGAATTCAAGTCTGCAATCATAAAGAAATTCAGAGAATTAAAAGAAAATTCAGATAAACAAAATGAAGAGCTTAAACGAATAATTAAGTACCAACAGGTGGAGATGGAAGCTCTACAGAAAAAACTAACAAGAACACAGGATTTCAAGGAGATAATTAATGAAACTAAGAATAATATAGAAAGCTATGGAACCAGAATAACCAAAATGGAGGAAAGGATTAGTGATATGGAGGACAGTAATGCAGAAAGGAGTCAAGAAGAAGAAGAAGAAGAGAAATTAAATGCAAGAAAAAAAAAAGATGAAACACTCAGAGAACTATCTTATACCATCAGGAAAGGCAACATTAGAAATACTGGGTATCCCAGAAGGCAAAGAGAAAAAGAGAGGAACAGAGAACATCTTCAAGGCAATAATGACTGAAAACTTCCCAAATCTAGAACAAGCAACAAACATACAGGTCAATGAAGCAAACAGACCATCCAGTTACATAAATCTTAAAAAAAAACTACACCAAAACACATAAGTGTGAAACTATCAAAAATCCAAGACAAAAAGAATTCTAAAGGTAGCCAGGGGAAAAAAGCAGATAACATATAAAGGTACTCCTATCAGACTAACCTCAGACTTCTCAGTAGAAACTCTACAAGCTAGAAGAGAATGGAATGATATCTTCAAAATACTTCAGGGCAAAAAAATGACATCCAAAAATACTGTATCCTGCAAAATTCTCTTTCAAATTTGAGAGATAAATTAAGGTTTTCCCCAACAAACAAAAACGAAGAGAGTTTGCAACCACGAGAACTCCTCTACAAGAAATGTTAAAAGAGGCCCTGCTGGCTAAACCAAAGAGGAAAAACTTCGCAAAAATATAACAAAGTAACAAAGAGATCAACTTAACCAGAAAACAAAAATCAAAATGGCAGTATTACGTTCTCAAATGTCAATAATTACTGTAAATGTAAATGGTTGAACTTGCCAATCAAAAGGCACAGAGTTACTAAATGGATTAAGAAACATAACCCAACTCTGTTGGCTACAAGAAACTCATCTTAGGTAGAGAGACAAGCAAAGGCTTAAAGTGGATGGATGAAAAATGGTACTCCAAGCTAATGTCAAATCCAAAAGAGCAGGAACAGCTATACTCATATCAGATAAAGAAGTCTTTCAATCAAAGAAATTAAAAAGGATAAAGATGGACTTTATATAATGATAAAGGGATCAGTGCAACAAAAAGACTTAACATGTGCTATCAGTGAAACAAAAAGACTTAACATGTACTAACATTTATGCACCCAATAAAGGAGCACCCAAATATATCAAGCAACTATTAGCAGATCTAAATAAGGTATTGACAGTAACACAATAATAGTAAGGGACTTTAATTGTCCTCTTTCAGTAAAAGATGGATCATCTAGGCAGAGAATCAACAAAGAAACGAGATCTTTAAATGACAAAATAGAAGAGCTGGACCTACTAGACGTATATAGAGTACTTCACTCAGAAACTATAGACTACACATTCTTTTCAAGTGCTCATGGAACATTCTCAAGGATAGACCACATGTTGGGACACAAAACAAGTCTCAGTAAATTTTTAATGATTAAAATAGTGTCTAGCATCTTTTCAGATCACAATGGCATGAAACTAGAGATCAACAAAAAGGAGAAAGAGAGGAAAACTGCAAAAGAGTGGAGATTAAACAGCGTATTGTTCAGCAACCAATGGGTAAAAGAGGAAATTAAGGAAGAAATTTAAAAATATCTGGAATCAAATGAAAATGAAGAAATGACATATCAGAATCTATGGAATGCAGCAAAAGCAGTAATAAAAGGGAACTTTATAGCTATACAATCCTACCTCAGAAATTAGGAAGAATCACAAATAAAAAACCTAAGCCATTACCTAAAGGAGCTAGAAAAAGCAGAAAAACAGAAGCCTAAATCCAACAAAAGGAAAGAAATAATAAAGACTAGGTCAGAAATCAATGAAATGCAGATCAGAAAGACTATTCAAAAAATCAATGAATCCAAAAGTTGTTTTTTTGAAAGAATAAACAAAATAGATAGGTAATTAGCTAAACTCACAAGAAAGAGGAGTGAGAAAACACAAATAAATAGAATAAAAAATGAAAAAGGAATAATCACAACAGATACAACAGAAATAGAGGAGTGTAAGAGTATACTACGTACAATTATATGGCAACAAACTGAATAACCTAAAAGAATCGGACACATTTCTAGAAAAGCACAATATCCCAAAACTAAATAGAGAAGAATTAGAAACCATGAACAGATCAATCACAAGTAAGGAAATTGAAACAGTGATCAAAAATGTTTCCCAAAACAAAAGACCTGGACCAGATGGTTTCACTATGAATTCCACAAAGCATTCAAGGAAGAATTAATTCCAATCCTCCTTAAACTGTTCCAAAAAACAGGTGAGGGAAAACTTCCAAACAGTTTTTATGATGCCAGTATTATGCTGATTCCAAAATCAGATAAAGGCTGATCAGAAAAAGAAAAATATAGACTGATATCCTTAATGACTACTGACTCAAAAATTCTCAACAAAATACTAGCAAATCAAATTCAATAACATAAAAAGGATCATACACCATGATCAAGTGGGATTCAGGGATGGTTCAACATATGCAAATCAATAAATGTGATCCACTATATCAATTAAAAAAGGAGAAAAACCACATGATCATCTCAATAGATGTAGAAAAAGCACTTGAGATTCAACACCCTTTTATGTTAAAAATCCTCCAAAAATAGGTATAGAAGGAACATACTTCAACATAATTAAGGCTATATATGACAAGCCCGCAGCCAATATTGTGCTCAATGGAGAAAAACAGAAAACTTTCCCCCTAAGATCAGGGATAGGGCAAGGATGTTCACTCTCACCATTACTATTCGATATAGTGCTGGAGATCCTGGCCAATGCAATTACACAAGAAAAAGATATAAAATGTATCCAAATTGGGAAAGAAGAAGTGAAACTATCACTTTGCACAGATAACATGATAATATACACAGAGAATCCCAAAGAATCAAGTAAAAAGTTGTTAGAAATAATAAACAGAGTAAAGTGGTAGGCTACAAAATTAATATTAAAACAATCTGTTGCATTTCTCTATGCCAACAATGAAAATACAGAAAGATAATTGAAGACAATAATACTGTTTACAATTGCACCAAAAAGAAAAATGTGATTCCTTAGAATAAGCTTAACTAAAGATGTGAAGGACCTATAATATGAGAACTACAGGGCATTGCTTAAAGAAATAGAAGATGACACAAAGAAATGGAAAGATATTCCAAGCTCATGGATCAGAAGAATCAACAGTTAAAATGGTCGTACAGCCCAAGGCAATATATAGGTTCAATGCTATTCCCATCAAAATTCCAAAGGCATTCTTCACAGCATAGAACATAAAATAATGAAATTTATCTGAAACAACAAACAACCCAGAACAGCAAAAACAATTCTCTATAGAAAAACCAACAATGGAGGAGTCATGCTCTTTGACTTCAAACTCTACTACATAGCAAAAACAATTGAAACAGCATGGCACTGGTATAAAAACTGAAAGACAGATCAATGGAACACAAATGAAAGTCCAGAAATAAATCCACATATCTATAGACACCCATTTTTTCACAAAGGAGCCAAAAACTTACAATGGAAAAAGGACTGCCTCTTTAATAAATGGTGCTGGAAGAACTAGTCAGTCACCTGCAAAAGGTTGAAACTAGACCATTACCTAACACCAAACACAAAAATTAACCCAAAATGGATTAAGACCTAGACATAAGACCAGAAACCATCAAATACATAAAAGAGAATGGAGGAAAACATTACTAGACATAGACCTAAGAGATATCTTTGGCAACTTAACTCCCATTACAAGGCAAAATTAAAAATAAGCTAGTGAGATTATATAAAACTAAAACATTTCTGCTAAGCAAAAGAAACTCACATAAAACCAAAATGGCATCAAAATGAGTGGGAAAGGATATTTGCTTCTCACACCTCAGATAAGGGGTTAATATCTGAAACATAAAAAAACCTAAAAAAATTGGACAACAAAAATACAAGCAATCCAATCCAAAAATGGGTTGATGACTTTAACAGACACCTCTGCAAGGAAGATATACCAACGGCTAACAGGCTCATGAAAAGATGTTCTATGTATCTTGTTATCAGGGAAATGCAAATCAAAGATGAGATACCACCTCAGTTGGTAAGAAAGTCTATTATCAAAAAAAACAAAACAAAAAACAATGAAATAATAAGTGCTGGAGAGGATGAGGAGAAAAGGGAATTCTAATTCATTGTTTGTGGAAATGTAAAGTGGTGCAACTATTCTGGAAAGTAGTATGGAGAGTCCTCAAAGAATTGAGAATGGAAATTCCATATGATCCTGCTGGGCATTTACCCCAGTGACACAAAAAGATTTATCCAAAGAGATATATGCACCCCCATGTTCATTGCAGAGCAATTCACAAAGTACCTAAAGCCCATCAACAGAGGAGTGGATAAAGATAGACTTAGGAGAAAATTATGCTTAGCAAGGTAAGTCAGAAGGAGAAGGACAGATAGCATATGATAGCACTCATATGATGGGTAAAGAAAAAACAAATGTCATGAATTAAACAATGCTAAAAATGGGAGAGAGAAGAGAGAGAGAAAGAGAGACAGAGAGAGAGAGAGAGAGAGAGAGAGAGAGAGAGAGAGAGAGAGAGAGAGAGAGAGAGAGAGAGAGGGAGAACATTACTCTAAACAACTATGGACTCAGAGATAAGAGACAAAAAGACAAATCAAGGGGTACCAAAGCAATGGGGGAGGGGTAGGGGGAAATGGGAGGAAGGAAATTAACTGTAAATGAAGGGAGGGAAAAAAGGCGGGGGAATATTAGTAAATCTACTATGATATTTGTAAATGTAAAAATACTACTATGTGTATCTCAAAACAAGTCACTGTCAAAATGCAATATCCCTTCAATAATAATAAAAAAATAAAATTAAAAAGTCAAACAAAAAAAACCCTGAAGCTCAAATAAGTCAAGTTATCTGGTTCATTTAGCTTATAAATCAAGATCTGAATGCAGGGAGCTTAATTAGGCCATGGGACAGTAGTAAAATCCTTGTCCAACCAGAATTTTTTATGTAAATGTCTGTGAATTTTTGTTTCTTTTCTTTTGGCCTCTGCTACAAATAACAGAACATAGTGTGGTTAGTCCACTGGTAGGATGTGAAAGTTGTGTGGAGGAGAACCAAGATTTCCCAGCTGCTAACCAAGACAAACCTGCCCACAGTTGACTGGCTCTTGGACTGCAGGTGCAGGAACAAGCCCAGCTATGCCAACTTTTATTCTTTCTCAGTTCTGGAAGTCAGAAGTCTACATTCAAGTTCTTAGCAGGGCTTTATTACTTCTGCATACTTCAGGGAAGGGGAACCCATTCCTGGCCTTTCCCAACTTCTAGAGGCCACCCACATTCCCTGGGTTGTGGCCCCTTCCTCCATTGCTATACCTCTACTTCTGTCTTCACATGCTTTTCCAAACTCTGCTCCTCTGGTTGCCTGCTTATAAGGAATCTGATGATTGTGTCCACCTGAATAATATAGGATAATTTCTCCATATCAAGGTCCTTAACTTAATCTCATCTGCAAGTTCCCCTTTGCTGCATAAGATAGCCGATTCATAGGTTTTGAGAGTTAGGATGTGGACACTTTTGGGAATCATTATTCAGCCTACTTAACTTCTGTCAGATGGCATTTTTTGTCCCTTGTCTGAATGTTTTCTAAATATGCAAACAACGCCTAGTGTACTTGTTAAGTAGACTGAGATTATTTACTTCACTCTACAATTAGAAAGTGAAGTCCACAAGAAAAGTTATTCTGTACATTATTTCTTTTTGAATCCATGGCACCTAATCAAACCATGGCACATTATTTCTTTTTGAATCCATGGCACAAAATAGGAGTTCAGAAAATATTTCTAGATGTTTAATATACATGTAACCTACAACCTCCCTGTGTATAATTGTATATAAAAGTATGTGTGCATCTCTATGTAGATAACTGTACATGGATACCCAGAAGATATTTCATACAGTGTTTTTGAGGGATTAGTAGGAAACACTTATTATTGAGTAAATGATACTGATTTATTTAATCACCAAGTGAGACCAAAGAAAATTCTTTCCTAAACTATGTGTTTCATACTTCCATTCTTACATTTCCCACCTTAGAGTAACTCAGACCACACAACCACTGACAGTGGACTCCACACACTATTTCCACAGCATCTCCTGGGTATGTTTTGATCTTCCTCATTGTAAGGGTTAAAAATGAGGTTCAAGGCAGTTGAAAAGATGGACAAGTGGTGAAGGTGTGAATAAAGTGCAGATTGTTGGCCTCCCAGACCAGCCTTTGCTCCCTGGAAGACACTGATGGGCATTCAGCATTGCATTCAGGTGTACATTTTTAGTAACCCCTGCTCATTCACACCACAGCTTTGGGAGGAACTATTCCTTTGCCTGGAAATTTTCCATGCTTGGTCTGCATTCAAAGAGAGAGTAAAGATGAAAATCAAAGTAAAAGATGTTCTCTTTTTTGCAGGAGGAGGGTGTGTGTGTGTGTGTGTGTGTGCGTGTGCACATGCGTGTGTATGTGCATGCATGTGTGTTTAACATGCAAACAAGAAAATAAAAGGAATTTGTCTTCCTCACAGATAACAGAAAAACATCTGGCAAATACAAAATGAATACCTTCCAAATGTTAAGTTCTCCATGAAGAAAAATGTGCCCTTAGAGTTTGAGAAAATGAAACACTGGCATTACTCAAGCCTCAGGCTAAAAATTCCTAACAATTTTAAGCACATCTCAACAATACTGTGTGCTCTGTTGTGCTGTGTGTTTCGATGCAGTGGTGATGGGTTTTACAGAAACGAGGGCAAAATGGGGAAGAAGACCAACTCATTTCAGTTGTTCCAGGGTCATCAAAATGAGGCTGATGCCCAAAGAAATCAGCTGATCCTGGAGGAAGGATTGAGTATCTTCAGCATCCTGTCCAGTCTCTTCACCATTGGAGAGCTTTTTCATTTTGGAAAATCTTCATCAGCCTCCTTACCACTACGAAGAAGAAATAGTTGGGTTGTGTTTGCAACTTAGTGGCAATCCCTGCTATTGAAACTGAAATCTGCCCTCCCCTTAGCAAAGACCATCTTCAAGGTGGATCAGGCAGGGGAAACCAGAATCTTCTACTGTTCAAGGAAGAAAACCAGATGGAAAAGGTAGGTTGATGGCTGACTGGTGAGGCCCATTGTTGAGTGGTGTGCTACACAGGAAGCCTACAGCAGCTGCACTTTGAACTTTCAAAATTGTTCATGTCCCAAGATAGAGCAAAGGTGAGAAGATGCAGATGAGCAGGAACTGCCAGGATCACCCTAAACAGGGAATCCTGAGGAAATGGTGCCTCAAGGAACCCAACCCCAGGAGACCCAGAGAGACTAGGTAGGAGGAAAATAGACAGCCTCAGCCTGGATCCTTTGCTGTGTCACTACTCCCAGGGGGCCTGACTTTGAAGTGATTTCTACTCCCTGCCCCGATAGGTGGGCCCCTCTCACAGGTGTGTGCATTTTGTAATGGCTGCCCCCTGTCTAGAATTCTGCCCCTCTCTTGTTATCTTAAAATTTTTTCTGAAGAGAGTTTAAGAATTTATTTCAAATACAGACATGCTACTTCCTCTTATTTTTTACCTAATGGGTGACAGTTCAATAAAAAGTAACAGGTGCTTTTCTAATAATCAAATCTTATTTTGGGATTCATAAAATCCCATGGGGTATGAAGTGATAGGTACAGTCCACTACATTTTAGAAAATGCTCTTGTCTCTCCCAGACCACTTAAAATTTTTTATTGTAGCAAAATGAACTACATAAATGTCCTATTTTGACCGTCTAAGTGCACACTTCAGTGGTATCAAAAACATACATGTTGTTATCTGATCGTTGAAACTGTGTCCATTAAACAACAAATCCCATTCCCTGTTCCCAATCAGAACTTGGCAACCACCATTCTACTCCTTTTTCTCTAGTTTTTGATTCAGTTTCTCTTTCACTTAATCAAAGAGAGGTGCCACTGCTGACTAGGCAATTGCTTTAATATATGCAGACCTTCTTGCATAGACATGATTGAGTTTATTGCAGGGAAGGGTAAGAGACTATAGAATTGGAGAAAGAAGTGAACACATGAATGTTAGGGAGATAGCAAGACGTGGGCACTAGGTGAGGGGCCCTACTGGACAAAGACAGTTCCATTAAGGAACACCTGCTGGATGTGAGCACTGAGTCAGTCAAACCCTCTCAAGGCCAGTCTTCAAGCTCTGGGTCTTCCCGAGCACTGACTCAATTTAACACGAGACAGGGAATACCTCTTGCTTATAATGATGCAGGAGCTCCAACCAAAAACCAAGAAGTCAGAAAAAGTGATCAGACAGTCTAATTTCAAGGCAATCCAGAAGTAACTGAATGGAGACACATGAACAGAAAGAGTAAAATCCTGTCCTTAGATGACCTTTCTCATTATGACATCATTATAATAAAATTAGCACTGTAGTTTTGGCATCCCCACTCCATGGGTTTCGCTTAGGCGGTTATGGGAAAGAGCATGAGCATTATGAGTTTGGTTATATAACTCCACCTATCAATCAACATAAAACAGGTGCATAATCCATCCCATGGCAATGCCTAATGGAGGACAAAGGGGCATATAAGCCAAGGAAGGAAAACACAGGCTGCTGGCCCCACTCAGGTCCAGCCTGTTCTCTCCTCTGAGAATGTACTATCTCCTTAAATAAAACTTTACATTCTCCTCTCTAGAAAATATGCTGCTTCTCTGCAATTAAATTTTCTTCTGTAATAAATCTTTCTTTTCATCTATCTGTACCTTGTTTGAATTCCTTCCTGCAGGGACACAAGGACCAAAGTAATGGAATCCAATGCATAGTACTAAAGATTTGGGAGAATAAAACAAACCTGGTAACATCTTGTCTTGTCTTGTCAACCCAGCAACACAACTAGATAAGGGTCTTCATACTGGGCTTCCATTCACAACCTCAGCATCCCAACCAGAGATCTGCCCAATTCTGTGACATCAAGAAGTTGATTTCTGAGCCATTTCCATGTTTTATGTTTGATGGCAGATTTACTTGCTTTCTCTCTTGTGGGTGGCAAGGCTTTCCACAGTACCGCCATTGCTTTATGTCCTCAGTGAGCCCATGCACGGTGAAGATTCTGTTAAGGGTCCTGTATGTACCACCAAGTTCCCTTCCTGTACCATCACAGTTGAGGAAATGAACTTCAAATATTTTACCTTGACCTTAAATTTAAGGTCAAAACTGCAAAACCTGGCCCTCCTGCCCTATCCACCTTCTGTTCCCCAACCATTGTTCATTTTTAAGTATTGCCAATTTGACTTGTTAAAAACAATTTATTGCTGAAGTCACTTTTTTTACGATTGAATTTGAATACCATTTTTCTTATGTTCTTTGGAAATGCTTATCCTTCTCTATCCATATTTTTACTGGGGTGTTGAATAATTTTCTTCTTGGTTTATGAGGGCTATTTATAGATCAGTAATCTCAACACTTTGTCATTTTGTGACAAATAGCTTTTCTCAGTTTGTTGTTTATCTTTTAAGTTTATTAATTCAGAGTGAAAATATTGATCTGTTGTGTTCTGATACATCTCTGTTGGTTGCTATGTAAGAGAAGTGATGTGGGAAATTTCAGGAATGGATCAGATCTGGAATTGAAGCTGAGAAAGTGGTGAGAACTGAGCAGGACCCAGGGGCCAGTGGCGCCCTCTAGCTGAAAAAGTCTGGGTGTCCCCTCAAGATCCTTGAAATGTTCTGTGTGTCCTGTTTTATTCTACTTTATCTGTGGACATGGTTGC